>CM042435.1:9286973-9331973 GCA_023631565.1 Gymnocephalus cernua | reverse complement strand
GGGACTTCAGTGATATCCCCAATCAACCGTTCTAACATTCTGGCACCAGTACACCTATACTATACTGCCGAAACCCGGGATTGAACCAGGGACCTTTAGATCTTCAGTCTAACGCTCTCCCAACTGAGCTATTTCGGCACAAAAGCACAAAAAGTGGGGCCCCTCAGGCAGAAAACAAAACATCTCGGAATAACGACAGACCTTTCAGAAAACAGCAACTTTCCTAATACCATTAGGAGTCTGTTCTTGGGAAAACACAAAACTTCAACTGCGGCTGCAGAGAGAGACAGAAACGGCCATTAGAGATGCTCTGAGGGAAATAAACCACTTGAGGAAACCAAGGTCCTTCCACACCGGACAGAACCACTGCTGAAACGTTCCATAGTCAACTCCCTTTTCACAGTGTCTCCGTCTAATAAAGTAACATCCAATGGTAAGAAGTATGGTTTCCGAGGGGACTTCGTGGGGAATTCAGTGATAACCCTAATCAACACCGTCTCCGTCTAGTAAATCAACAACCAACGGTAAGAAGTATAGGTTCCAAGTGAACTTCAGTGATAACCCTAATCAACAGTTCTAACAATCTGGCCACAAAAAGTGGGGCCCCTCAGGCAGAAAACAAAACATCTCGGAATAACGACAGACCTTTCAGAAAACAGCAACTTTCCTAATACCATTAGGAGTCTGTTCTTGGGAAAACACAAAACTTCAACTGCGGCTGCAGAGAGAGACAGAAACAGCCCTTAGAGATGCTCTGAGGGAAATAAACCACTTGAGGAAACCAAGGTCCTTCCACACCGGACAGAACCACTGCTGAAACGTTCCATAGTCAACTCCCTTTTCACAGTGTCTCCGTCTAATAAAGTAGCATCCAATGGTAAGAAGTATGGGTTCCGAGGGGACTTCGTGGGGAATTCAGTGATAACCCTAATCAACACCATCTCTGTCTACTAAAGCAACAACCAACGGTAAAATGTGTAGGTTCCAAGGGGACTTCAGTGATATCCCCAATCAACCGTTCTAACATTCTGGCACCAGTACACCTATACTATACTGCCGAAACCCGGGATTGAACCAGGGACCTTTAGATCTTCAGTCTAACGCTCTCCCAACTGAGCTATTTCGGCCCAAAAGCACAAAAAGTGGGGCCCCTCAGGCAGAAAACAAAACATCTCGGAATAACGACAGACCTTTCAGAAAACAGCAACTTTCCTAATACCATTAGGAGTCTGTTCTTGGGAAAACACAAAACTTCAACTGCGGCTGCAGAGAGAGACAGAAACGGCCATTAGAGATGCTCTGAGGGAAATAAACCACTTGAGGAAACCAAGGTCCTTCCACATCGGACAGAACCACTGCTGAAACGTTCCATAGTCAACTCCCTTTTCACAGTGTCTCCGTCTAATAAAGTAACATCCAATGGTAAGAAGTATGGGTTCCGAGGGGACTTCGTGGGGAATTTAGTGATAACCCTAATCAACACCATCTCCGTCTAGTAACACAACAACCAACGGTACGAAGTATAGGTTCCAAGTGAACTTCAGTGATAACCCTAATCAACAGTTCTAACAATCTGGCCCCAGTACACCTATACAATATTGCCGAAACCCGGGATTGAATGAGGGACCTTTAGATCTTCAGTCTAACGCTCTCCCAACTGAGCTATTTCGGCACAAAAGCACAAAAAGTGGGGCCCCTCAGGCAGAAAACAAAACATCTCGGAATAATGACAGACCTATCAGAAAACAGCAACTTTCCTAATACCATTAGGAGTCTGTTCTTGGGAAAACACAAAACTTCAACTGCGGCTGCAGAGAGAGACAGAAACAGCCCTTAGAGATGCTCTGAGGGAAATAAACCACTTGAGGAAACCAAGGTCCTTCCACAGCAGACAGAACCACTGCTGTAACGTTCCTCAGTCAACTCCCTTTTGACAGTGTCTCCGTCTAGTAAAGTAACATCCAATGGTAAGAAGTATGGGTTCCGAGGGGACTTCGTGGGGAATTTAGTGATAACCCTAATCAACACCATCTCCGTCTAGTAACGCAACAACCAACGGTAAAAGGTGTAGCTTCCAAGGGGACTTCAGTGATATCCCCAATCAACAGTTCTGACATTCTGGCACCAGTACACCTATACTATACTGCCGAAACCCAGGATTGAACCAGGGACCTTCAGATCTTCAGTCTAACGCTCTCCCAACTGAGCTATTTCGGCACAAAAGCACAGAAAGTGGGGCCACTCAGGCAGAAAACAAAACATTTAGGAATAACGACAGACCTTTCAGAAAACAGCAACTTTCCTAATACCATTAGGAGTCTGTTCTTGGGAAAACACAAAACTTCAACTGCGGCTGCAGAGAGAGACAGAAACGGCCATTAGAGATGCTCTGAGGGAAATAAACCACTTGAGGAAACCAAGGTCCTTCCACACCGGACAGAACCACTGCTGAAACGTTCCATAGTCAACTCCCTTTTCACAGTGTCTCCGTCTAATAAAGTAACATCCAATGGTAAGAAGTATGGGTTCCGAGGGGACTTCGTGGGGAATTCAGTGATAACCCTAATCAACACCATCTCTGTCTACTAAAGCAACAACCAACGGTACGAAGTATAGGTTCCAAGTGAACTTCAGTGATAACCCTAATCAACAGTTCTAACAATCTGGCCCCAGTACACCTATACAATATTGCCGAAACCCGGGATTGAATGAGGGACCTTTAGATCTTCAGTCTAACGCTCTCCCAACTGAGCTATTTCGGCACAAAAGCACAGAAAGTGGGGCCACTCAGGCAGAAAACAAAACATTTAGGAATAACGACAGACCTTTCAGAAAACAGCAACTTTCCTAATACCATTAGGAGTCTGTTCTTGGGAAAACACAAAACTTCAACTGCGGCTGCAGAGAGAGACAGAAACGGCCATTAGAGATGCTCTGAGGGAAATAAACCACTTGAGGAAACCAAGGTCCTTCCACACCGGACAGAACCACTGCTGAAACGTTCCATAGTCAACTCCCTTTTCACAGTGTCTCCGTCTAATAAAGTAACATCCAATGGTAAGAAGTATGGGTTCCGAGGGGACTTCGTGGGGAATTCAGTGATAACCCTAATCAACACCATCTCTGTCTACTAAAGCAACAACCAACGGTAAAAGGTGTAGGTTCCAAGGGGACTTCAGTGATATCCCCAATCAACCGTTCTAACATTCTGGCACCAGTACACCTATACTATACTGCCGAAACCCGGGATTGAACCAGGGACCTTTAGATCTTCAGTCTAACGCTCTCCCAACTGAGCTATTTCGGCACAAAAGCACAAAAAGTGGGGCCCCTCAGGCAGAAAACAAAACATCTCGGAATAATGACAGACCTATCAGAAAACAGCAACTTTCCTAATACCATTAGGAGTCTGTTCTTGGGAAAACACAAAACTTCAACTGCGGCTGCAGAGAGAGACAGAAACAGCCCTTAGAGATGCTCTGAGGGAAATAAACCACTTGAGGAAACCAAGGTCCTTCCACAGCAGACAGAACCACTGCTGTAACGTTCCTCAGTCAACTCCCTTTTGACAGTGTCTCCGTCTAGTAAAGTAACATCCAATGGTAAGAAGTATGGGTTCCGAGGGGACTTCGTGGGGAAATTAGTGATTACCCTAATCAACACCATCTCTGTCTAGTAACGCAACAACCAACGGTAAAAGGTGTAGCTTCCAAGGGGACTTAAGGATATCCCCAATCAACAGTTCTAACATTCTGGCACCAGTACACCTATACTATACTGCCGAAACCCGGGATTTAACCAGGGACCTTTAGATCTTCAGTCTAACGCTCTCCCAACTGAGCTATTTCGGCACAAAAGCACAAAAAGTGGGGCCCCTCAGGCAGAAAACAAAACATCTCGGAATAACGACAGACCTTTCAGAAAACAGCAACTTTCCTAATACCATTAGGAGTCTGTTCTTGGGAAAACACAAAACTTCAACTGCGGCTGCAGAGAGAGACAGAAACGGCCATTAGAGATGCTCTGAGGGAAATAAACCACTTGAGGAAACCAAGGTCCTTCCACACCGGACAGAACCACTGCTGAAACGTTCCATAGTCAACTCCCTTTTCACAGTGTCTCCGTCTAATAAAGTAACATCCAATGGTAAGAAGTATGGGTTCCGAGGGGACTTCGTGGGGAATTCAGTGATAACCCTAATCAACACCATCTCTGTCTACTAAAGCAACAACCAACGGTAAAAGGTGTAGGTTCCAAGGGGACTTCAGTGATATCCCCAATCAACCGTTCTAACATTCTGGCACCAGTACACCTATACTATACTGCCGAAACCCGGGATTGAACCAGGGACCTTTAGATCTTCAGTCTAACGCTCTCCCAACTGAGCTATTTCGGCACAAAAGCACAAAAAGTGGGGCCCCTCAGGCAGAAAACAAAACATCTCGGAATAATGACAGACCTATCAGAAAACAGCAACTTTCCTAATACCATTAGGAGTCTGTTGTTGGGAAAACACAAAACTTCAACTGCGGCTGCAGAGAGAGACAGAAACAGCCCTTAGAGATGCTCTGAGGGAAATAAACCACTTGAGGAAACCAAGGTCCTTCCACAGCAGACAGAACCACTGCTGTAACGTTCCTCAGTCAACTCCCTTTTGACAGTGTCTCCGTCTAGTAAAGTAACATCCAATGGTAAGAAGTATGGGTTCCGAGGGGACTTCGTGGGGAATTTAGTGATAACCCTAATCAACACCATCTCCGTCTAGTAAAGCAACAACCAACGGTAAAAGGTGTAGGTTCCAAGGGGACTTCAGTGATATCCCCAGTCAAAAGTTCTAACATTCTGGCACCAGTACACCTATACTATACTGCCAAAACCCGGGATTGAACCAGGGACCTTTAAATCTTCAGTCTAACGCTCTCCCAACTGAGCTATTTCGGCCCAAAAGCACAAAAAGTGGGGCCCCTCAGGCAGAAAACAAAACATCTCGGAATAACGACAGACCTTTCAGAAAACAGCAACTTTCCTAATACCATTAGGAGTCTGTTCTTGGGAAAACACAAAACTTCAACTGCGGCTGCAGAGAGAGACAGAAACGGCCATTAGAGATGCTCTGAGGGAAATAAACCACTTGAGGAAACCAAGGTCCTTCCACACCGGACAGAACCACTGCTGAAACGTTCCATAGTCAACTCCCTTTTCACAGTGTCTCCGTCTAATAAAGTAACATCCAATGGTAAGAAGTATGGGTTCCGAGGGGACTTCGTGGGGAATTCAGTGATAACCCTAATCAACACCGTCTCCGTCTAGTAAAGCAACAACCAACGGTAAGAAGTATAGGTTCCAAGTGAACTTCAGTGATAACCCTAATCAACAGTTCTAACAATCTGGCCACAAAAAGTGGGGCCCCTCAGGCAGAAAACAAAACATCTCGGAATAACGACAGACCTTTCAGAAAACAGCAACTTTCCTAATACCATTAGGAGTCTGTTCTTGGGAAAACACAAAACTTCAACTGCGGCTGCAGAGAGAGACAGAAACAGCCCTTAGAGATGCTCTGAGGGAAATAAACCACTTGAGGAAACCAAGGTCCTTCCACACCGGACAGAACCACTGCTGAAACGTTCCATAGTCAACTCCCTTTTCACAGTGTCTCCGTCTAATAAAGTAGCATCCAATGGTAAGAAGTATGGGTTCCGAGGGGACTTCGTGGGGAATTCAGTGATAACCCTAATCAACACCATCTCTGTCTACTAAAGCAACAACCAACGGTAAAATGTGTAGGTTCCAAGGGGACTTCAGTGATATCCCCAATCAACCGTTCTAACATTCTGGCACCAGTACACCTATACTATACTGCCGAAACCCGGGATTGAACCAGGGACCTTTAGATCTTCAGTCTAACGCTCTCCCAACTGAGCTATTTCGGCACAAAAGCACAAAAAGTGGGGCCCCTCAGGCAGAAAACAAAACATCTCGGAATAACGACAGACCTTTCAGAAAACAGCAACTTTCCTAATACCATTAGGAGTCTGTTCTTGGGAAAACACAAAACTTCAACTGCGGCTGCAGAGAGAGACAGAAACGGCCATTAGAGATGCTCTGAGGGAAATAAACCACTTGAGGAAACCAAGGTCCTTCCACACCGGACAGAACCACTGCTGAAACGTTCCATAGTCAACTCCCTTTTCACAGTGTCTCCGTCTAATAAAGTAACATCCAATGGTAAGAAGTATGGTTTCCGAGGGGACTTCGTGGGGAATTCAGTGATAACCCTAATCAACACCGTCTCCGTCTAGTAAATCAACAACCAACGGTAAGAAGTATAGGTTCCAAGTGAACTTCAGTGATAACCCTAATCAACAGTTCTAACAATCTGGCCACAAAAAGTGGGGCCCCTCAGGCAGAAAACAAAACATCTCGGAATAACGACAGACCTTTCAGAAAACAGCAACTTTCCTAATACCATTAGGAGTCTGTTCTTGGGAAAACACAAAACTTCAACTGCGGCTGCAGAGAGAGACAGAAACAGCCCTTAGAGATGCTCTGAGGGAAATAAACCACTTGAGGAAACCAAGGTCCTTCCACACCGGACAGAACCACTGCTGTAACGTTCCATAGTCAACTCCCTTTTGACAGTGTCTCCGTCTAGTAAAGTAACATCCAATGGTAAGAAGTATGGGTTCCGAGGGGACTTCGTGGGGAATTCAGTGATAACCCTAATCAACACCATCTCCGTCTAGTAACACAACAACCAACGGTAAAAGGTGTAGCTTCCAAGGGGACTTCAGTGATATCCCCAGTCAAAAGTTCTAACATTCTGGCACCAGTACACCTATACTATACTGCCAAAACCCAGGATTGAACCAGGGACCTTTAAATCTTCAGTCTAACGCTCTCCCAACTGAGCTATTTCGGCCCAAAAGCACAAAAAGTGGGGCCCCTCAGGCAGAAAACAAAACATCTCGGAATAACGACAGACCTTTCAGAAAACAGCAACTTTCCTAATACCATTAGGAGTCTTTTCTTGGGAAAACACAAAACTTCAACTGCGGCTGCAGAGAGAGACAGAAACGGCCATTAGAGATGCTCTGAGGGAAATAAACCACTTGAGGAAACCAAGGTCCTTCCACACCGGACAGAACCACTGCTGAAACGTTCCATAGTCAACTCCCTTTTCACAGTGTCTCCGTCTAATAAAGTAACATCCAATGGTAAGAAGTATGGGTTCCGAGGGGACTTCGTGGGGAATTCAGTGATAACCCTAATCAACACCGTCTCCGTCTAGTAAAGCAACAACCAACGGTAAGAAGTATAGGTTCCAAGTGAACTTCAGTGATAACCCTAATCAACAGTTCTAACAATCTGGCCACAAAAAGTGGGGCCCCTCAGGCAGAAAACAAAACATCTCGGAATAACGACAGACCTTTCAGAAAACAGCAACTTTCCTAATACCATTAGGAGTCTGTTCTTGGGAAAACACAAAACTTCAACTGCGGCTGCAGAGAGAGACAGAAACAGCCCTTAGAGATGCTCTGAGGGAAATAAACCACTTGAGGAAACCAAGGTCCTTCCACACCGGACAGAACCACTGCTGAAACGTTCCATAGTCAACTCCCTTTTCACAGTGTCTCCGTCTAATAAAGTAGCATCCAATGGTAAGAAGTATGGGTTCCGAGGGGACTTCGTGGGGAATTCAGTGATAACCCTAATCAACACCATCTCTGTCTACTAAAGCAACAACCAACGGTAAAATGTGTAGGTTCCAAGGGGACTTCAGTGATATCCCCAATCAACCGTTCTAACATTCTGGCACCAGTACACCTATACTATACTGCCGAAACCCGGGATTGAACCAGGGACCTTTAGATCTTCAGTCTAACGCTCTCCCAACTGAGCTATTTCGGCACAAAAGCACAAAAAGTGGGGCCCCTCAGGCAGAAAACAAAACAATAAAGTCTATCCGTCTATCCGTCTAATAAAGTAACATGCAATGGTAAGAAGTATGGGTTCCGAGGGGACTTCGTGGGGAATTCAGTGATAACCCTAATCAACACCATCTCTGTCTACTAAAGCAACAACCAACGGTAAAAGGAGTAGGTTCCAAGGGGACTTCAGTGATCTCCCAACTGAGCTATTTCGGCACAAAAGCACAGAAAGTGGGGCCACTCAGGCAGAAAACAAAACATTTAGGAATAACGACAGACCTTTCAGAAAACAGCAACTTTCCTAATACCATTAGGAGTCTGTTCTTGGGAAAACACAAAACTTCAACTGCGGCTGCAGAGAGAGACAGAAACAGGCCTTATAGATGCTCTGAGGGAAATAAACCACTTGAGGAAACCAAGGTCCTTCCACACTGGACAGAACCACTGCTGTAACGTTCCATAGTCAACTCCCTTTTGACAGTGTCTCCGTCTAGTAAAGTAACATCCAATGGTAAGAAGTATGGGTTCCGAGGGGACTTCATGGGGAATTCAGTGATAACCCTAATCAACACCATCTCCGTCTAGTAACACAACAACCAACGGTAAAAGGTGTAGCTTCCAAGGGGACTTCAGTGATATCCCCAATCAACAGTTCTAACATTCTGGCACCAGTACACCTATACTATACTGCCGAAACACGGGATTGAACCAGGGACCTTTAGATCTTCAGTCTAACGCTCTCCCAACTGAGCTATTTCGGCACAAAAGTCCAAAAAGTGGGGCCCCTCAGGCAGAAAACAAAACATCTCGGAATAATGACAGACCTATCAGAAAACAGCAACTTTCCTAATACCATTAGGAGTCTGTTCTTGGGAAAACACAAAACTTCAACTGCGGCTGCAGAGAGAGACAGAAACAGCCCTTAGAGATGCTCTGAGGGAAATAAACCACTTGAGGAAACCAAGGTCCTTCCACAGCAGACAGAACCACTGCTGTAACGTTCCTCAGTCAACTCCCTTTTGACAGTGTCTCCGTCTAGTAAAGTAACATCCAATGGTAAGAAGTATGGGTTCCGAGGGGACTTCGTGGGGAATTCAGTGATAACCCTAATCAACACCGTATCCGTCTAGTAAAGCAACAACCAACGGTACGAAGTATAGGTTCCAAGTGAACTTCAGTGATAACCCTAATCAACAGTTCTAACAATCTGGCCCCAGTACACCTATACAATATTGCCGAAACCCGGGATTGAATGAGGGACCTTTAGATCTTCAGTCTAACGCTCTCCCAACTGAGCTATTTCGGCACAAAAGCACAAAAAGTGGGGCCCCTCAGGCAGAAAACAAAACATCTCGGAATAATGACAGACCTATCAGAAAACAGCAACTTTCCTAATACCATTAGGAGTCTGTTCTTGGGAAAACACAAAACTTCAACTGCGGCTGCAGAGAGAGACAGAAACAGCCCTTAGAGATGCTCTGAGGGAAATAAACCACTTGAGGAAACCAAGGTCCTTCCACAGCAGACAGAACCACTGCTGTAACGTTCCTCAGTCAACTCCCTTTTGACAGTGTCTCCGTCAAGTAAAGTAACATCCAATGGTAAGAAGTATGGGTTCCGAGGGGACTTCGTGGGGAATTTAGTGATAACCCTAATCAACACCATCTCCGTCTAGTAAAGCAACAACCAACGGTAAAAGGTGTAGGTTCCAAGGGGACTTCAGTGATATCCCCAGTCAAAAGTTCTAACATTCTGGCCCCAGTACACCTATACTATACTGCCGAAACCCGGGATTGAACCAGGGACCTTCAGATCTTCAGTCTAACGCTCTCCCAACTGAGCTATTTCGGCACAAAAGCACAGAAAGTGGGGCCACTCAGGCAGAAAACAAAACATTTAGGAATAACGACAGACCTTTCAGAAAACAGCAACTTTCCTAATACCATTAGGAGTCTGTTCTTGGGAAAACACAAAACTTCAACTGCGGCTGCAGAGAGAGACAGAAACGGCCCTTATAGATGCTCTGAGGGAAATAAACAACTTGAGGAAACCAAGGTCCTTCCACACCGGACAGAACCACTGCTGTAACGTTCCATAGTCAACTCCTTTTTGACAGTGTCTCCCTCTAGTAAAGTAACATCCAATGGTAAGAAGTATGGGTTCCGAGGGGACTTCGTGGGGAATTCAGTGATAACCCTAATCAACACCGTCTCCGTCTAGTAAAGCAACAACCAACGGTACGAAGTATAGGTTCCAAGTGAACTTCAGTGATAACCCTAATCAACAGTTCTAACAATCTGGCCCCAGTACACCTATACAATATTGCCGAAACCCGGGATTGAATGAGGGACCTTTAGATCTTCAGTCTAACGCTCTCCCAACTGAGCTATTTCGGCACAAAAGCACAAAAAGTGGGGCCCCTCAGGCAGAAAACAAAACATCTCGGAATAACGACAGACCTTTCAGAAAACAGCAACTTTCCTAATACCATTAGGAGTCTGTTCTTGGGAAAACACAAAACTTCAACTGCGGCTGCAGAGAGAGACAGAAACGGCCATTAGAGATGCTCTGAGGGAAATAAACCACTTGAGGAAACCAAGGTCCTTCCACACCGGACAGAACCACTGCTGAAACGTTCCATAGTCAACTCCCTTTTCACAGTGTCTCCGTCTAATAAAGTAACATCCAATGGTAAGAAGTATGGGTTCCGAGGGGACTTCGTGGGGAATTCAGTGATAACCCTAATCAACACCATCTCTGTCTACTAAAGCAACAACCAACGGTAAAAGGTGTAGGTTCCAAGGGGACTTCAGTGATATCCCCAATCAACCGTTCTAACATTCTGGCACCAGTACACCTATACTATACTGCCGAAACCCGGGATTGAACCAGGGACCTTTAGATCTTCAGTCTAACGCTCTCCCAACTGAGCTATTTCGGCACAAAAGCACAAAAAGTGGGGCCCCTCAGGCAGAAAACAAAACATCTCGGAATAATGACAGACCTATCAGAAAACAGCAACTTTCCTAATACCATTAGGAGTCTGTTGTTGGGAAAACACAAAACTTCAACTGCGGCTGCAGAGAGAGACAGAAACAGCCCTTAGAGATGCTCTGAGGGAAATAAACCACTTGAGGAAACCAAGGTCCTTCCACAGCAGACAGAACCACTGCTGTAACGTTCCTCAGTCAACTCCCTTTTGACAGTGTCTCCGTCTAGTAAAGTAACATCCAATGGTAAGAAGTATGGGTTCCGAGGGGACTTCGTGGGGAATTTAGTGATAACCCTAATCAACACCATCTCCGTCTAGTAAAGCAACAACCAACGGTAAAAGGTGTAGGTTCCAAGGGGACTTCAGTGATATCCCCAGTCAAAAGTTCTAACATTCTGGCACCAGTACACCTATACTATACTGCCAAAACCCGGGATTGAACCAGGGACCTTTAAATCTTCAGTCTAACGCTCTCCCAACTGAGCTATTTCGGCCCAAAAGCACAAAAAGTGGGGCCCCTCAGGCAGAAAACAAAACATCTCGGAATAACGACAGACCTTTCAGAAAACAGCAACTTTCCTAATACCATTAGGAGTCTGTTCTTGGGAAAACACAAAACTTCAACTGCGGCTGCAGAGAGAGACAGAAACGGCCATTAGAGATGCTCTGAGGGAAATAAACCACTTGAGGAAACCAAGGTCCTTCCACACCGGACAGAACCACTGCTGAAACGTTCCATAGTCAACTCCCTTTTCACAGTGTCTCCGTCTAATAAAGTAACATCCAATGGTAAGAAGTATGGGTTCCGAGGGGACTTCGTGGGGAATTCAGTGATAACCCTAATCAACACCGTCTCCGTCTAGTAAAGCAACAACCAACGGTAAGAAGTATAGGTTCCAAGTGAACTTCAGTGATAACCCTAATCAACAGTTCTAACAATCTGGCCACAAAAAGTGGGGCCCCTCAGGCAGAAAACAAAACATCTCGGAATAACGACAGACCTTTCAGAAAACAGCAACTTTCCTAATACCATTAGGAGTCTGTTCTTGGGAAAACACAAAACTTCAACTGCGGCTGCAGAGAGAGACAGAAACAGCCCTTAGAGATGCTCTGAGGGAAATAAACCACTTGAGGAAACCAAGGTCCTTCCACACCGGACAGAACCACTGCTGAAACGTTCCATAGTCAACTCCCTTTTCACAGTGTCTCCGTCTAATAAAGTAGCATCCAATGGTAAGAAGTATGGGTTCCGAGGGGACTTCGTGGGGAATTCAGTGATAACCCTAATCAACACCATCTCTGTCTACTAAAGCAACAACCAACGGTAAAATGTGTAGGTTCCAAGGGGACTTCAGTGATATCCCCAATCAACCGTTCTAACATTCTGGCACCAGTACACCTATACTATACTGCCGAAACCCGGGATTGAACCAGGGACCTTTAGATCTTCAGTCTAACGCTCTCCCAACTGAGCTATTTCGGCACAAAAGCACAAAAAGTGGGGCCCCTCAGGCAGAAAACAAAACAATAAAGTCTATCCGTCTATCCGTCTAATAAAGTAACATCCAATGGTAAGAAGTATGGGTTCCGAGGGGACTTCGTGGGGAATTCAGTGATAACCCTAATCAACACCATCTCTGTCTACTAAAGCAACAACCAACGGTAAAAGGAGTAGGTTCCAAGGGGACTTCAGTGATCTCCCAACTGAGCTATTTCGGCACAAAAGCACAGAAAGTGGGGCCACTCAGGCAGAAAACAAAACATTTAGGAATAACGACAGACCTTTCAGAAAACAGCAACTTTCCTAATACCATTAGGAGTCTGTTCTTGGGAAAACACAAAACTTCAACTGCGGCTGCAGAGAGAGACAGAAACGGCCCTTATAGATGCTCTGAGGGAAATAAACAACTTGAGGAAACCAAGGTCCTTCCACACCGGACAGAACCACTGCTGTAACGTTCCATAGTCAACTCCTTTTTGACAGTGTCTCCCTCTAGTAAAGTAACATCCAATGGTAAGAAGTATGGGTTCCGAGGGGACTTCGTGGGGAATTCAGTGATAACCCTAATCAACACCGTCTCCGTCTAGTAAAGCAACAACCAACGGTACGAAGTATAGGTTCCAAGTGAACTTCAGTGATAACCCTAATCAACAGTTCTAACAATCTGGCCCCAGTACACCTATACAATATTGCCGAAACCCGGGATTGAATGAGGGACCTTTAGATCTTCAGTCTAACGCTCTCCCAACTGAGCTATTTCGGCACAAAAGCACAAAAAGTGGGGCCCCTCAGGCAGAAAACAAAACATCTCGGAATAACAACAGACCTTTCAGAAAACAGCAACTTTCCTAATACCATTAGGAGTCTGTTCTTGGGAAAACACAAAACTTCAACTGCGGCTGCAGAGAGAGACAGAAACGGCCATTAGAGATGCTCTGAGGGAAATAAACCACTTGAGGAAACCAAGGTCCTTCCACACCGGACAGAACCACTGCTGACACGTTCCATAGTCAACTCCCTTTTCACAGTGTCTCCGTCTAATAAAGTAACATCCAATGGTAAGAAGTATGGGTTCCGAGGGGACTTCGTGGGGAATTTAGTGATAACCCTAATCAACACCATCTCCGTCTAGTAACACAACAACCAACGGTAAAAGGTGTAGCTTCCAAGGGGACTTCAGTGATATCCCCAATCAACAGTTCTAACATTCTGGCCCCAGTACACCTATACTATACTGCCGAAACCCAGGATTGAACCAGGGACCTTCAGATCTTCAGTCTAACGCTCTCCCAACTGAGCTATTTCGGCACAAAAGCACAAAAAGTGGGGCCCCTCAGGCAGAAAACAAAACATCTCGGAATAATGACAGACCTATCAGAAAACAGCAACTTTCCTAATACCATTAGGAGTCTGTTCTTGGGAAAACACAAAACTTCAACTGCGGCTGCAGAGAGAGACAGAAACAGCCCTTAGAGATGCTCTGAGGGAAATAAACCACTTGAGGAAACCAAGGTCCTTCCACAGCAGACAGAACCACTGCTGTAACGTTCCTCAGTCAACTCCCTTTTGACAGTGTCTCCGTCAAGTAAAGTAACATCCAATGGTAAGAAGTATGGGTTCCGAGGGGACTTCGTGGGGAATTTAGTGATAACCCTAATCAACACCATCTCCGTCTAGTAAAGCAACAACCAACGGTAAGAAGTATAGGTTCCAAGTGAACTTCAGTGATATCCCCAGTCAAAAGTTCTAACATTCTGGCCCCAGTACACCTATACTATACTGCCGAAACCCGGGATTGAACCAGGGATCCTTCAGATCTTCAGTCTAACGCTCTCCCAACTGAGCTATTTCGGCACAAAAGCACAGAAAGTGGGGCCACTCAGGCAGAAAACAAAACATTTAGGAATAACGACAGACCTTTCAGAAAACAGCAACTTTCCTAATACCATTAGGAGTCTGTTCTTGGGAAAACACAAAACTTCAACTGCGGCTGCAGAGAGAGACAGAAACGGCCCTTATAGATGCTCTGAGGGAAATAAACAACTTGAGGAAACCAAGGTCCTTCCACACCGGACAGAACCACTGCTGTAACGTTCCATAGTCAACTCCTTTTTGACAGTGTCTCCCTCTAGTAAAGTAACATCCAATGGTAAGAAGTATGGGTTCCGAGGGGACTTCGTGGGGAATTCAGTGATAACCCTAATCAACACCGTCTCCGTCTAGTAAAGCAACAACCAACGGTACGAAGTATAGGTTCCAAGTGAACTTCAGTGATAACCCTAATCAACAGTTCTAACAATCTGGCCCCAGTACACCTATACAATATTGCCGAAACCCGGGATTGAATGAGGGACCTTTAGATCTTCAGTCTAACGCTCTCCCAACTGAGCTATTTCGGCACAAAAGCACAAAAAGTGGGGCCCCTCAGGCAGAAAACAAAACATCTCGGAATAACGACAGACCTTTCAGAAAACAGCAACTTTCCTAATACCATTAGGAGTCTGTTCTTGGGAAAACACAAAACTTCAACTGCGGCTGCAGAGAGAGACAGAAACGGCCATTAGAGATGCTCTGAGGGAAATAAACCACTTGAGGAAACCAAGGTCCTTCCACACCGGACAGAACCACTGCTGAAACGTTCCATAGTCAACTCCCTTTTCACAGTGTCTCCGTCTAATAAAGTAACATCCAATGGTAAGAAGTATGGGTTCCGAGGGGACTTCGTGGGGAATTCAGTGATAACCCTAATCAACACCGTCTAGTAAAGCAACAACCAACGGTACGAAGTATAGGTTCCAAGTGAACTTCAGTGATAACCCTAATCAACAGTTCTAACAATCTGGCCCCAGTACACCTACACAATACTGCCGAAACCCGGGATTGAATGAGGGACCTTTAGATCTTCAGTCTAACGCTCTCCTAACTGAGCTATTTCGGCACAAAAGCACAAAAAGTGGGGCCCCTCAGGCAGAAAACAAAACATCTCGGAATAACAACAGACCTTTCAGAAAACGGCAACTCTCCTAATACCATTAGGAGTCTGTTCTTGGGAAAACACAAAACTTCAACTGCGGCTGCAGAGAGAGACAGAAACGGCCATTAGAGATGCTCTGAGGGAAATAAACCACTTGAGGAAACCAAGGTCCTTCCACACCGGACAGAACCACTGCTGTAACGTTCCATAGTCAACTCCCTTTTGACAGTGTCTCCATCTAATAAAGTAACATCCAATGGTAAAAAGTATGGGTTCCGAGGGGACTTCGTGGGGAATTCAGTGATAACCCTAATCAACACCATCTCTGTCTACTAAAGCAACAACCAACGGTACGAAGTATAGGTTCCAAGTGAACTTCAGTGATAACCCTAATCAACAGTTCTAACAATCTGGCCCCAGTACACCGAAAACAAAACATTTAGGAATAACGACAGACCTTTCAGAAAACAGCAACTTTCCTAATACCATTAGGGGTCTGTTCTTGGGAAAACACAAAACTTCAACTGCGGCTGCAGAGAGAGACAGAAACGGCCCTTAGAGATGCTCTGAGGGAAATAAACCACTTGAGGAAACCAAGGTCCTTCCACAGCAGACAGAACCACTGCTGTAACGTTCCTCAGTCAATTCCCTTTTGACAGTGTCTCCGTCTAGTAAAGTAACATCCAATGGTAAGAAGTATGGGTTCCGAGGGGACTTCGTGGGGAATTCAGTGATAACCCTAATCAACACCGTCTAGTAAAGCAACAACCAACGGTGCGAAGTATAGGTTCCAAGTGAACTTCAGTGAAAACCCTAATCAACAGTTCTAACAATCTGGCCCCAGTACACCGAAAACAAAACATTTAGGAATAACGACAGACCTTTCAGAAAACAGCAACTTTCCTAATACCATTAGGAGTCTGTTCTTGGGAAAACACAAAACTTCAACTGCGGCTGCAGAGAGAGACAGAAACAGGCCTTATAGATGCTCTGAGGGAAATAAACCACTTGAGGAAACCAAGGTCCTTCCACACCGGACAGAACCAATGCTGTAACGTTCCATAGTCAACTCCCTTTTGACAGTGTCTCCGTCTAGTAAAGTAACATCCAATGGTAAGAAGTATGGGTTCCGAGGGGACTTCGTGGGGAATTCAGTGATAACCCTAATCAACACCGTCTCCATCTAGTAAAGCAACAACCAACGGTACGAAGTATAGGTTCCAAGTGAACTTCAGTGATAACCCTAATCAACAGTTCTAACAATCTGGCCCCAGTACACCTATACAATATTGCCGAATCCCGGGATTGAATGAGGGACCTTTAGATCTTCAGTCTAACGCTCTCCCAACTGAGCTATTTCGGCACAAAAGCACAAAAAGTGGGGCCCCTCAGGCAGAAAACAAAACATCTCGGAATAACGACAGACCTTTCAGAAAACAGCAACTTTCCTAATACCATTAGGAGTCTGTTCTTGGGAAAACACAAAACTTCAACTGCGGCTGCAGAGAGAGACAGAAACGGCCATTAGAGATGCTCTGAGGGAAATAAACCACTTGAGGAAACCAAGGTCCTTCCACACCGGACAGAACCACTGCTGAAACGTTCCATAGTCAACTCCCTTTTCACAGTGTCTCCGTCTAATAAAGTAACATCCAATGGTAAGAAGTATGGGTTCCGAGGGGACTTCGTGGGGAATTCAGTGATAACCCTAATCAACACCATCTCTGTCTAGTAAAGCAACAACCAACGGTAAAAGGTGTAGGTTCCAAGGGGACTTCAGTGATATCCCCAATCAACAGTTCTAACATTCTGGCACCAGTACACCTATACTATACTTCCAAAACCCGGGATTGAACCAGGGACCTTTAGATCTTCAGTCTAACGCTCTCCCAACTGAGCTATTTCGGCACAAAAGCACAAAAAGTGGGGCCCCTCAGGCAGAAAACAAAACATCTCGGAATAACGACAGACCTTTCAGAAAACAGCAACTTTCCAAATACCATTAGGAGTCTGTTCTTGGGAAAACACAAAACTTCAACTGCGGCTGCAGAGAGAGACAGAAACGGCCATTAGAGATGCTCTGAGGGAAATAAACCACTTGAGGAAACCAAGGTCCTTCCACACCGGACAGAACCACTGCTGAAACGTTCCATAGTCAACTCCCTTTTCACAGTGTCTCCGTCTAATAAAGTAACATCCAATGGTAAGAAGTATGGGTTCCGAGGGGACTTCGTGGGGAATTCAGTGATAACCCTAATCAACACCGTCTCCGTCTAGTAAAGCAACAACCAACGGTAAGAAGTATAGGTTCCAAGTGAACTTCAGTGATAACCCTAATCAACAGTTCTAACAATCTGGCCACAAAAAGTGGGGCCCCTCAGGCAGAAAACAAAACATCTCGGAATAACGACAGACCTTTCAGAAAACAGCAACTTTCCTAATACCATTAGGAGTCTGTTCTTGGGAAAACACAAAACTTCAACTGCGGCTGCAGAGAGAGACAGAAACAGCCCTTAGAGATGCTCTGAGGGAAATAAACCACTTGAGGAAACCAAGGTCCTTCCACAGCAGACAGAACCACTGCTGTAACGTTCCTCAGTCAACTCCCTTTTGACAGTGTCTCCGTCTAGTAAAGTAACATCCAATGGTAAGAAGTATGGGTTCCGAGGGGACTTCGTGGGGAATTCAGTGATAACCCTAATCAACACCATCTCCGTCTAGTAAAGCAACAACCAACGGTAAAAGGTGTAGGTTCCAAGGGGACTTCAGTGATATCCCCAATCAACAGTTCTAACATTCTGGCACCAGTACACCTATACTATACTGCCGAAACCCGGGATTGAACCAGGGACCTTTAGATCTTCAGTCTAACGCTCTCCCAACTGAGCTATTTCGGCACAAAAGCACAAAAAGTGGGGCCCCTCAGGCAGAAAACAAAACATCTCGGAATAACGACAGACCTTTCAGAAAACAGCAACTTTCCTAATACCATTAGGAGTCTTTTCTTGGGAAAACACAAAACTTCAACTGCGGCTGCAGAGGGAGACAGAAACGGCCATTAGAGATGCTCTGAGGGAAATAAACCACTTGAGGAAACCAAGGTCCTTCCACACCGGACAGAACCACTGCTGAAACGTTCCATAGTCAACTCCCTTTTCACAGTGTCTCCGTCTAATAAAGTAACATCCAATGGTAAGAAGTATGGGTTCCGAGGGGACTTCGTGGGGAATTCAGTGATAACCCTAATCAACACCGTCTCCGTCTAGTAAAGCAACAACCAACGGTAAGAAGTATAGGTTCCAAGTGAACTTCAGTGATAACCCTAATCAACAGTTCTAACAATCTGGCCACAAAAAGTGGGGCCCCTCAGGCAGAAAACAAAACATCTCGGAATAACGACAGACCTTTCAGAAAACAGCAACTTTCCTAATACCATTAGGAGTCTGTTCTTGGGAAAACACAAAACTTCAACTGCGGCTGCAGAGAGAGACAGAAACAGCCCTTAGAGATGCTCTGAGGGAAATAAACCACTTGAGGAAACCAAGGTCCTTCCACACCGGACAGAACCACTGCTGAAACGTTCCATAGTCAACTCCCTTTTCACAGTGTCTCCGTCTAATAAAGTAGCATCCAATGGTAAGAAGTATGGGTTCCGAGGGGACTTCGTGGGGAATTCAGTGATAACCCTAATCAAGACCATCTCTGTCTACTAAAGCAACAACCAACGGTAAAATGTGTAGGTTCCAAGGGGACTTCAGTGATATCCCCAATCAACCGTTCTAACATTCTGGCACCAGTACACCTATACTATACTGCCGAAACCCGGGATTGAACCAGGGACCTTTAGATCTTCAGTCTAACGCTCTCCCAACTGAGCTATTTCGGCACAAAAGCACAAAAAGTGGGGCCCCTCAGGCGGAAAACAAAACATCTCGGAATAACGACAGACCTTTCAGAAAACAGCAACTTTCCTAATACCATTAGGAGTCTGTTCTTGGGAAAACACAAAACTTCAACTGCGGCTGCAGAGAGAGACAGAAACGGCCATTAGAGATGCTCTGAGGGAAATAAACCACTTGAGGAAACCAAGGTCCTTCCACACCGGACATAACCACTGCTGAAACGTTCCATAGTCAACTCCCTTTTCACAGTGTCTCCGTCTAATAAAGTAACATCCAATGGTAAGAAGTATGGGTTCCGAGGGGACTTCGTGGGGAATTCAGTGATAACCCTAATCAACACCGTCTCCGTCTAGTAAAGCAACAACCAACGGTAAGAAGTATAGGTTCCAAGTGAACTTCAGTGATAACCCTAATCAACAGTTCTAACAATCTGGCCACAAAAAGTGGGGCCCCTCAGGCAGAAAACAAAACATCTCGGAATAACGACAGACCTTTCAGAAAACAGCAACTTTCCTAATACCATTAGGAGTCTGTTCTTGGGAAAACACAAAACTTCAACTGCGGCTGCAGAGAGAGACAGAAACAGCCCTTAGAGATGCTCTGAGGGAAATAAACCACTTGAGGAAACCAAGGTCCTTCCACAGCAGACAGAACCACTGCTGTAACGTTCCTCAGTCAACTCCCTTTTGACAGTGTCTCCGTCTAGTAAAGTAACATCCAATGGTAAGAAGTATGGGTTCCGAGGGGACTTCGTGGGGAATTCAGTGATAACCCTAATCAACACCGTATCCGTCTAGTAAAGCAACAACCAACGGTACGAAGTATAGGTTCCAAGTGAACTTCAGTGATAACCCTAATCAACAGTTCTAACAATCTGGCCCCAGTACACTTATACAATATTGCCAAAACCCGGGATTGAATGAGGGACCTTTAGATCTTCAGTCTAACGCTCTCCCAACTGAGCTATTTCGGCACAAAAGCACAAAAAGTGGGGCCCCTCAGGCAGAAAACAAAACATCTCGGAATAATGACAGACCTATCAGAAAACAGCAACTTTCCTAATACCATTAGGAGTCTGTTCTTGGGAAAACACAAAACTTCAACTGCGGCTGCAGAGAGAGACAGAAACAGCCCTTAGAGATGCTCTGAGGGAAATAAACCACTTGAGGAAACCAAGGTCCTTCCACAGCAGACAGAACCACTGCTGTAACGTTCCTCAGTCAACTCCCTTTTGACAGTGTCTCCGTCTAGTAAAGTAACATCCAATGGTAAGAAGTATGGGTTCCGAGGGGACTTCGTGGGGAATTCAGTGATAACCCTAATCAACACCGTATCCGTCTAGTAAAGCAACAACCAACGGTACGAAGTATAGATTCCAAGTGAACTTCAGTGATAACCCTAATCAACAGTTCTAACAATCTGGCCCCAGTACACCTATACAATATTGCCGAAACCCGGGATTGAATGAGGGACCTTTAGATCTTCAGTCTAACGCTCTCCCAACTGAGCTATTTCGGCACAAAAGCACAAAAAGTGGGGCCCCTCAGGCAGAAAACAAAACATCTCGGAATAATGACAGACCTATCAGAAAACAGCAACTTTCCTAATACCATTAGGAGTCTGTTCTTGGGAAAACACAAAACTTCAACTGCGGCTGCAGAGAGAGACAGAAACAGCCCTTAGAGATGCTCTGAGGGAAATAAACCACTTGAGGAAACCAAGGTCCTTCCACAGCAGACAGAACCACTGCTGTAACGTTCCTCAGTCAACTCCCTTTTGACAGTGTCTCCGTCTAGTAAAGTAACATCCAATGGTAAGAAGTATGGGTTCCGAGGGGACTTCGTGGGGAATTTAGTGATAACCCTAATCAACACCATCTCCGTCTAGTAACGCAACAACCAACGGTAAAAGGTGTAGCTTCCAAGGGGACTTCAGTGATATCCCCAATCAACAGTTCTAACATTCTGGCACCAGTACACCTATACTATACTGCCGAAACCCGGGATTGAATGAGGGACCTTTAGATCTTCAGTCTAACGCTCTCCCAACTGAGCTATTTCGGCACAAAAGCACAAAAAGTGGGGCCCCTCAGGCAGAAAACAAAACATCTCGGAATAATGACAGACCTATCAGAAAACAGCAACTTTCCTAATACCATTAGGAGTCTGTTCTTGGGAAAACACAAAACTTCAACTGCGGCTGCAGAGAGAGACAGAAACAGCCCTTAGAGATGCTCTGAGGGAAATAAACCACTTGAGGAAACCAAGGTCCTTCCACACCGGACAGAACCACTGCTGTAACGTTCCATAGTCAACTCCCTTTTGACAGTGTCTCCGTCTAATAAAGTAACATCCAATGGTAAGAAGTATGGGTTCCGAGGGGACTTCGTGGGGAATTCAGTGATAACCCTAATCAACACCATCTCTGTCTACTAAAGCAACAACCAACGGTAAAAAGTGTAGCTTCCAAGGGGACTTCAGTGATATCCCCAATCAACAGTTCTAACATTCTGGCACCAGTACACCTATACTATACTGCCGAAACCCGGGATTGAACCAGGGACCTTTAGATCTTCAGTCTAACGCTCTCCCAACTGAGCTATTTCGGCACAAAAGCACAAAAAGTGGGGCCCCTCAGGCAGAAAACAAAACATCTCGGAATAACGACAGACCTTTCAGAAAACAGCAACTTTCCTAATACCATTAGGAGTCTGTTCTTGGGAAAACACAAAACTTCAACTGCGGCTGCAGAGAGAGACAGAAACAGGCCTTATAGATGCTCTGAGGGAAATAAACCACTTGAGGAAACCAAGGTCCTTCCACACCGGACATAACCACTGCTGTAACGTTCCATAGTCAACTCCCTTTTGACAGTGTCTCCGTCTAGTAAAGTAACATCCAATGGTAAGAAGTATGGGTTCCGAGGGGACTTCGTGGGGAATTCAGTGATAACCCTAATCAACACCGTATCCGTCTAGTAAAGCAACAACCAACGGTACGAAGTATAGATTCCAAGTGAACTTCAGTGATAACCCTAATCAACAGTTCTAACAATCTGGCCCCAGTACACCTATACAATATTGCCGAAACCCGGGATTGAATGAGGGACCTTTAGATCTTCAGTCTAACGCTCTCCCAACTGAGCTATTTCGGCACAAAAGCACAAAAAGTGGGGCCCCTCAGGCAGAAAACAAAACATCTCGGAATAATGACAGACCTATCAGAAAACAGCAACTTTCCTAATACCATTAGGAGTCTGTTCTTGGGAAAACACAAAACTTCAACTGCGGCTGCAGAGAGAGACAGAAACAGCCCTTAGAGATGCTCTGAGGGAAATAAACCACTTGAGGAAACCAAGGTCCTTCCACAGCAGACAGAACCACTGCTGTAACGTTCCTCAGTCAACTCCCTTTTGACAGTGTCTCCGTCTAGTAAAGTAACATCCAATGGTAAGAAGTATGGGTTCCGAGGGGACTTCGTGGGGAATTTAGTGATAACCCTAATCAACACCATCTCCGTCTAGTAACGCAACAACCAACGGTAAAAGGTGTAGCTTCCAAGGGGACTTCAGTGATATCCCCAATCAACAGTTCTAACATTCTGGCACCAGTACACCTATACTATACTGCCGAAACCCGGGATTGAACCAGGGACCTTTAGATCTTCAGTCTAACGCTCTCCCAACTGAGCTATTTCGGCACAAAAGCACAAAAAGTGGGGCCCCTCAGGCAGAAAACAAAACATCTCGGAATAACGACAGACCTTTCAGAAAACAGCAACTTTCCTAATACCATTAGGAGTCTGTTCTTGGGAAAACACAAAACTTCAACTGCGGCTGCAGAGAGAGACAGAAACAGGCCTTATAGATGCTCTGAGGGAAATAAACCACTTGAGGAAACCAAGGTCCTTCCACACCGGACATAACCACTGCTGTAACGTTCCATAGTCAA
Source organism: Gymnocephalus cernua (assembly GCA_023631565.1). Lineage (NCBI taxonomy): Eukaryota > Metazoa > Chordata > Actinopteri > Perciformes > Percidae > Gymnocephalus > Gymnocephalus cernua. Next base: position 9,308,727 of record CM042435.1, on the reverse strand, counting down.
CTCCCTTTTGACAGTGTCTCCGTCTAGTAAAGTAACATCCAATGGTAAGAAGTATGGGTTCCGAGGGGACTTCGTGGGGAATTCAGTGATAACCCTAATCAACACCGTCTCCATCTAGTAAAGCAACAACCAACGGTACGAAGTATAGGTTCCAAGTGAACTTCAGTGATAACCCTAATCAACAGTTCTAACAATCTGGCCCCAGTACACCTATACAATATTGCCGAATCCCGGGATTGAATGAGGGACCTTTAGATCTTCAGTCTAACGCTCTCCCAACTGAGCTATTTCGGCACAAAAACACAAAAAGTGGGGCCCCTCAGGCAGAAAACAAAACATCTCGGAATAACGACAGACCTTTCAGAAAACATCAACTTTCCTATTACCATTAGGAGTCTGTTCTTGGGAAAACACAAAACTTCAACTACGGCTGCAGAGAGAGACAGAAACGGCCATTAGAGATGCTCTGAGGGAAATAAACCACTTGAGGAAACCAAGGTCCTTCCACACCGGACAGAACCACTGCTGTAACGTTCCATAGTCAACTCCCTTTTGACAGTGTCTCCGTCTAATAAAGTAACATCCAACGGTAAGAAGTATGGGTTCCGAGGGGACTTCGTGGGGAATTCAGTGATAACCCTAATCAACACCATCTCTGTCTACTAAAGCAACAACCAACGGTAAAAAGTGTAGCTTCCAAGGGGACTTCAGTGATATCCCCAATCAACAGTTCTAACATTCTGGCACCAGTACACCTATACTATACTGCCGAAACCCGGGATTGAACCAGGGACCTTTAGATCTTCAGTCTAACGCTCTCCCAACTGAGCTATTTCGGCACAAAAGCACAAAAAGTGGGGCCCCTCAGGCAGAAAACAAAACATCTCGGAATAACGACAGACCTTTCAGAAAACAGCAACTTTCCTAATACCATTAGGAGTCTGTTCTTGGGAAAACACAAAACTTCAACTGCGGCTGCAGAGAGAGACAGAAACGGCCATTAGAGATGCTCTGAGGGAAATAAACCACTTGAGGAAACCAAGGTCCTTCCACACCGGACAGAACCACTGCTGAAACGTTCCATAGTCAACTCCCTTTTCACAGTGTCTCCGTCTAATAAAGTAACATCCAATGGTAAGAAGTATGGGTTCCGAGGGGACTTCGTGGGGAATTCAGTGATAACCCTAATCAACACCATCTCTGTCTACTAAAGCAACAACCAACGGTAAAAGGAGTAGGTTCCAAGGGGACTTCAGTGATATCCCCAATCAACAGTTCTAACATTCTGGCACACAACTGAGCAACAACCAACGGTAAAAGGAGTAGGTTCCAAGGGGACTTCAGTGATATCCCCAATCAACAGTTCTAACATTCTGGCACCAGTACACCTATACTATACTGCCGAAACCCGGGATTGAACCAGGGACCTTTAGATCTTCAGTCTAACGCTCTCCCAACTGAGCTATTTCGGCACAAAAGCACAAAAAGTGGGGCCCCTCAGGCAGAAAACAAAACATCTCGGAATAATGACAGACCTATCAGAAAACAGCAACTTTCCTAATACCATTAGGAGTCTGTTCTTGGGAAAACACAAAACTTCAACTGCGGCTGCAGAGAGAGACAGAAACAGCCCTTAGAGATGCTCTGAGGGAAATAAACCACTTGAGGAAACCAAGGTCCTTCCACAGCAGACAGAACCACTGCTGTAACATTCCTCAGTCAACTCCCTTTTGACAGTGTCTCCGTCTAGTAAAGTAACATCCAATGGTAAGAAGTATGGGTTCCGAGGGGACTTCGTGGGGAATTCAGTGATAACCCTAATCAACACCGTATCCGTCTAGTAAAGCAACAACCAACGGTACGAAGTATAGGTTCCAAGTGAACTTCAGTGATAACCCTAATCAACAGTTCTAACAATCTGGCCCCAGTACACCTATACAATATTGCCGAAACCCGGGATTGAATGAGGGACCTTTAGATCTTCAGTCTAACGCTCTCCCAACTGAGCTATTTCGGCACAAAAGCACAAAACGTGGGGCCCCTCAGGCAGAAAACAAAACATCTCGGAATAATGACAGACCTATCAGAAAACAGCAACTTTCCTAATACCATTAGGAGTCTGTTGTTGGGAAAACACAAAACTTCAACTGCGGCTGCAGAGAGAGACAGAAACAGCCCTTAGAGATGCTCTGAGGGAAATAAACCACTTGAGGAAACCAAGGTCCTTCCACAGCAGACAGAACCACTGCTGTAACGTTCCTCAGTCAACTCCCTTTTGACAGTGTCTCCGTCTAGTAAAGTAACATCCAATGGTAAGAAGTATGGGTTCCGAGGGGACTTCGTGGGGAATTCAGTGATAACCCTAATCAACACCATCTCTGTCTACTAAAGCAACAACCAACGGTAAAAGGAGTAGGTTCCAAGGGGACTTCAGTGATATCCCCAATCAACAGTTCTAACATTCTGGCACACAACTGAGCAACAACCAACGGTAAAAGGAGTAGGTTCCAAGGGGACTTCAGTGATATCCCCAATCAACAGTTCTAACATTCTGGCACCAGTACACCTATACTATACTGCCGAAACCCGGGATTGAACCAGGGACCTTTAGATCTTCAGTCTAACGCTCTCCCAACTGAGCTATTTCGGCACAAAAGCACAAAAAGTGGGGCCCCTCAGGCAGAAAACAAAACATCTCGGAATAATGACAGACCTATCAGAAAACAGCAACTTTCCTAATACCATTAGGAGTCTGTTCTTGGGAAAACACAAAACTTCAACTGCGGCTGCAGAGAGAGACAGAAACAGCCCTTAGAGATGCTCTGAGGGAAATAAACCACTTGAGGAAACCAAGGTCCTTCCACAGCAGACAGAACCACTGCTGTAACATTCCTCAGTCAACTCCCTTTTGACAGTGTCTCCGTCTAGTAAAGTAACATCCAATGGTAAGAAGTATGGGTTCCGAGGGGACTTCGTGGGGAATTCAGTGATAACCCTAATCAACACCGTATCCGTCTAGTAAAGCAACAACCAACGGTACGAAGTATAGGTTCCAAGTGAACTTCAGTGATAACCCTAATCAACAGTTCTAACAATCTGGCCCCAGTACACCTATACAATATTGCCGAAACCCGGGATTGAATGAGGGACCTTTAGATCTTCAGTCTAACGCTCTCCCAACTGAGCTATTTCGGCACAAAAGCACAAAAAGTGGGGCCCCTCAGGCAGAAAACAAAACATCTCGGAATAATGACAGACCTATCAGAAAACAGCAACTTTCCTAATACCATTAGGAGTCTGTTCTTGGGAAAACACAAAACTTCAACTGCGGCTGCAGAGAGAGACAGAAACAGCCCTTAGAGATGCTCTGAGGGAAATAAACCACTTGAGGAAACCAAGGTCCTTCCACAGCAGACAGAACCACTGCTGTAACGTTCCTCAGTCAACTCCCTTTTGACAGTGTCTCCGTCTAGTAAAGTAACATCCAATGGTAAGAAGTATGGGTTCCGAGGGGACTTCGTGGGGAATTCAGTGATAACCCTAATCAACACCGTATCCGTCTAGTAAAGCAACAACCAACGGTACGAAGTATAGGTTCCAAGTGAACTTCAGTGATAACCCTAATCAACAGTTCTAACAATCTGGCCCCAGTACACCTATACAATATTGCCGAAACCCGGGATTGAATGAGGGACCTTTAGATCTTCAGTCTAACGCTCTCCCAACTGAGCTATTTCGGCACAAAAGCACAAAAAGTGGGGCCCCTCAGGCAGAAAACAAAACATCTCGGAATAATGACAGACCTATCAGAAAACAGCAACTTTCCTAATACCATTAGGAGTCTGTTCTTGGGAAAACACAAAACTTCAACTGCGGCTGCAGAGAGAGACAGAAACAGCCCTTAGAGATGCTCTGAGGGAAATAAACCACTTGAGGAAACCAAGGTCCTTCCACAGCAGACAGAACCACTGCTGTAACGTTCCTCAGTCAACTCCCTTTTGACAGTGTCTCCGTCTAGTAAAGTAACATCCAATGGTAAGAAGTATGGGTTCCGAGGGGACTTCGTGGGGAATTCAGTGATAACCCTAATCAACACCATCTCTGTCTACTAAAGCAACAACCAACGGTAAAAGGAGTAGGTTCCAAGGGGACTTCAGTGATATCCCCAATCAACAGTTCTAACATTCTGGCACACAACTGAGCAACAACCAACGGTAAAAGGAGTAGGTTCCAAGGGGACTTCAGTGATATCCCCAATCAACAGTTCTAACATTCTGGCACCAGTACACCTATACTATACTGCCGAAACCCGGGATTGAACCAGGGACCTTTAGATCTTCAGTCTAACGCTCTCCCAACTGAGCTATTTCGGCACAAAAGCACAAAAAGTGGGGCCCCTCAGGCAGAAAACAAAACATCTCGGAATAATGACAGACCTATCAGAAAACAGCAACTTTCCTAATACCATTAGGAGTCTGTTCTTGGGAAAACACAAAACTTCAACTGCGGCTGCAGAGAGAGACAGAAACAGCCCTTAGAGATGCTCTGAGGGAAATAAACCACTTGAGGAAACCAAGGTCCTTCCACAGCAGACAGAACCACTGCTGTAACATTCCTCAGTCAACTCCCTTTTGACAGTGTCTCCGTCTAGTAAAGTAACATCCAATGGTAAGAAGTATGGGTTCCGAGGGGACTTCGTGGGGAATTCAGTGATAACCCTAATCAACACCGTATCCGTCTAGTAAAGCAACAACCAACGGTACGAAGTATAGGTTCCAAGTGAACTTCAGTGATAACCCTAATCAACAGTTCTAACAATCTGGCCCCAGTACACCTATACTATACTGCCGAAACCCGGGATTGAACCAGGGACCTTTAGATCTTCAGTCTAACGCTCTCCCAACTGAGCTATTTCGGCACAAAAGCACAAAAAGTGGGGCCCCTCAGGCAGAAAACAAAACATCTCGGAATAATGACAGACCTATCAGAAAACAGCAACTTTCCTAATACCATTAGGAGTCTGTTCTTGGGAAAACACAAAACTTCAACTGCGGCTGCAGAGAGAGACAGAAACAGCCCTTAGAGATGCTCTGAGGGAAATAAACCACTTGAGGAAACCAAGGTCCTTCCACAGCAGACAGAACCACTGCTGTAACATTCCTCAGTCAACTCCCTTTTGACAGTGTCTCCGTCTAGTAAAGTAACATCCAATGGTAAGAAGTATGGGTTCCGAGGGGACTTCGTGGGGAATTCAGTGATAACCCTAATCAACACCGTATCCGTCTAGTAAAGCAACAACCAACGGTACGAAGTATAGGTTCCAAGTGAACTTCAGTGATAACCCTAATCAACAGTTCTAACAATCTGGCCCCAGTACACCTATACAATATTGCCGAAACCCGGGATTGAATGAGGGACCTTTAGATCTTCAGTCTAACGCTCTCCCAACTGAGCTATTTCGGCACAAAAGCACAAAAAGTGGGGCCCCTCAGGCAGAAAACAAAACATCTCGGAATAATGACAGACCTATCAGAAAACAGCAACTTTCCTAATACCATTAGGAGTCTGTTCTTGGGAAAACACAAAACTTCAACTGCGGCTGCAGAGAGAGACAGAAACAGCCCTTAGAGATGCTCTGAGGGAAATAAACCACTTGAGGAAACCAAGGTCCTTCCACAGCAGACAGAACCACTGCTGTAACGTTCCTCAGTCAACTCCCTTTTGACAGTGTCTCCGTCTAGTAAAGTAACATCCAATGGTAAGAAGTATGGGTTCCGAGGGGACTTCGTGGGGAATTCAGTGATAACCCTAATCAACACCGTATCCGTCTAGTAAAGCAACAACCAACGGTACGAAGTATAGGTTCCAAGTGAACTTCAGTGATAACCCTAATCAACAGTTCTAACAATCTGGCCCCAGTACACCTATACAATATTGCCAAAACCCGGGATTGAATGAGGGACCTTTAGATCTTCAGTCTAACGCTCTCCCAACTGAGCTATTTCGGCACAAAAGCACAAAAAGTGGGGCCCCTCAGGCAGAAAACAAAACATCTCGGAATAATGACAGACCTATCAGAAAACAGCAACTTTCCTAATACCATTAGGAGTCTGTTCTTGGGAAAACACAAAACTTCAACTGCGGCTGCAGAGAGAGACAGAAACAGCCCTTAGAGATGCTCTGAGGGAAATAAACCACTTGAGGAAACCAAGGTCCTTCCACAGCAGACAGAACCACTGCTGTAACGTTCCTCAGTCAACTCCCTTTTGACAGTGTCTCCGTCTAGTAAAGTAACATCCAATGGTAAGAAGTATGGGTTCCGAGGGGACTTCGTGGGGAATTCAGTGATAACCCTAATCAACACCGTATCCGTCTAGTAAAGCAACAACCAACGGTACGAAGTATAGATTCCAAGTGAACTTCAGTGATAACCCTAATCAACAGTTCTAACAATCTGGCCCCAGTACACCTATACAATATTGCCGAAACCCGGGATTGAATGAGGGACCTTTAGATCTTCAGTCTAACGCTCTCCCAACTGAGCTATTTCGGCACAAAAGCACAAAAAGTGGGGCCCCTCAGGCAGAAAACAAAACATCTCGGAATAATGACAGACCTATCAGAAAACAGCAACTTTCCTAATACCATTAGGAGTCTGTTCTTGGGAAAACACAAAACTTCAACTGCGGCTGCAGAGAGAGACAGAAACAGCCCTTAGAGATGCTCTGAGGGAAATAAACCACTTGAGGAAACCAAGGTCCTTCCACAGCAGACAGAACCACTGCTGTAACGTTCCTCAGTCAACTCCCTTTTGACAGTTGCTGTGTCTCAAACCGCCTACTTGCACACTTCACACACTTAGTTTTAAGTATAAAGTGTAGATAACGAAAAAGTCAGTGCACTGAAAGTACCCGGATGACCCCCTAAAAAAAGTCAAAAAGTTCAGTGTAGAACGATGGACACTACGCACACTAAACCTGCGCCATCTTGACTACAAAGCGGAAAGGGGAGGGACCAGGGACGTCGACCGGCAGCTGATTGGACGAACGCGTCACGTGCATATTAGCTCTCGCAGATTTTACATCCGAGCTTAATGGCGGCCAGATGGCGGCTCGTTTGGAATACGATCTCGAATTTTACGAAAATAGTTCACCGAAACGTGTTTCTGAAGACATTTTAAGCGAGAAATAGGCCATGCAGTTGCTGAATCTGTCTTCATTTCAGATCAACTAAGGTCAGTTTAGAAGATTTTCATCAGATTTTGAGAGGCGGCGAGCCGAGCCGACCGCTCGTCATTTCCGGTAAGTGCTTTATCATAAGTGTTCCGTTTGGGACAATACTAACCATCGACAGTGGGCACTACGGCAGTAAGTGGTCAGTGTACATTAGCAGTGTACTGACCGAAGTAGGCGGTTTGAGACACAGCCAGTGTCTCCGTCTAGTAAAGTAACATCCAATGGTAAGAAGTATGGGTTCCGAGGGGACTTCGTGGGGAATTCAGTGATAACCCTAATCAACACCGTATCCGTCTAGTAAAGCAACAACCAACGGTACGAAGTATAGGTTCCAAGTGAACTTCAGTGATAACCCTAATCAACAGTTCTAACAATCTGGCCCCAGTACACCTATACAATATTGCCGAAACCCGGGATTGAATGAGGGACCTTTAGATCTTCAGTCTAACGCTCTCCCAACTGAGCTATTTCGGCACAAAAGCACAAAAAGTGGGGCCCCTCAGGCAGAAAACAAAACATCTCGGAATAATGACAGACCTATCAGAAAACAGCAACTTTCCTAATACCATTAGGAGTCTGTTCTTGGGAAAACACAAAACTTCAACTGCGGCTGCAGAGAGAGACAGAAACAGCCCTTAGAGATGCTCTGAGGGAAATAAACCACTTGAGGAAACCAAGGTCCTTCCACAGCAGACAGAACCACTGCTGTAACGTTCCTCAGTCAACTCCCTTTTGACAGTGTCTCCGTCTAGTAAAGTAACATCCAATGGTAAGAAGTATGGGTTCCGAGGGGACTTCGTGGGGAATTCAGTGATAACCCTAATCAACACCGTATCCGTCTAGTAAAGCAACAACCAACGGTACGAAGTATAGGTTCCAAGTGAACTTCAGTGATAACCCTAATCAACAGTTCTAACAATCTGGCCACAAAAAGTGGGGCCCCTCAGGCAGAAAACAAAACATCTCGGAATAACGACAGACCTTTCAGAAAACAGCAACTTTCCTAATACCATTAGGAGTCTGTTCTTGGGAAAACACAAAACTTCAACTGCGGCTGCAGAGAGAGACAGAAACGGCCATTAGAGATGCTCTGAGGGAAATAAACCACTTGAGGAAACCAAGGTCCTTCCACACCGGACAGAACCACTGCTGAAACGTTCCATAGTCAACTCCCTTTTCACAGTGTCTCCGTCTAATAAAGTAACATCCAATGGTAAGAAGTATGGGTTCCGAGGGGACTTCGTGGGGAATTCAGTGATAACCCTAATCAACACCATCTCTGTCTACTAAAGCAACAACCAACGGTAAAAGGAGTAGGTTCCAAGGGGACTTCAGTGATATCCCCAATCAACAGTTCTAACATTCTGGCACACAACTGAGCAACAACCAACGGTAAAAGGAGTAGGTTCCAAGGGGACTTCAGTGATATCCCCAATCAACAGTTCTAACATTCTGGCACCAGTACACCTATACTATACTGCCGAAACCCGGGATTGAACCAGGGACCTTTAGATCTTCAGTCTAACGCTCTCCCAACTGAGCTATTTCGGCACAAAAGCACAAAAAGTGGGGCCCCTCAGGCAGAAAACAAAACATCTCGGAATAATGACAGACCTATCAGAAAACAGCAACTTTCCTAATACCATTAGGAGTCTGTTCTTGGGAAAACACAAAACTTCAACTGCGGCTGCAGAGAGAGACAGAAACAGCCCTTAGAGATGCTCTGAGGGAAATAAACCACTTGAGGAAACCAAGGTCCTTCCACAGCAGACAGAACCACTGCTGTAACATTCCTCAGTCAACTCCCTTTTGACAGTGTCTCCGTCTAGTAAAGTAACATCCAATGGTAAGAAGTATGGGTTCCGAGGGGACTTCGTGGGGAATTCAGTGATAACCCTAATCAACACCGTATCCGTCTAGTAAAGCAACAACCAACGGTACGAAGTATAGGTTCCAAGTGAACTTCAGTGATAACCCTAATCAACAGTTCTAACAATCTGGCCCCAGTACACCTATACAATATTGCCGAAACCCGGGATTGAATGAGGGACCTTTAGATCTTCAGTCTAACGCTCTCCCAACTGAGCTATTTCGGCACAAAAGCACAAAACGTGGGGCCCCTCAGGCAGAAAACAAAACATCTCGGAATAATGACAGACCTATCAGAAAACAGCAACTTTCCTAATACCATTAGGAGTCTGTTGTTGGGAAAACACAAAACTTCAACTGCGGCTGCAGAGAGAGACAGAAACAGCCCTTAGAGATGCTCTGAGGGAAATAAACCACTTGAGGAAACCAAGGTCCTTCCACAGCAGACAGAACCACTGCTGTAACGTTCCTCAGTCAACTCCCTTTTGACAGTGTCTCCGTCTAGTAAAGTAACATCCAATGGTAAGAAGTATGGGTTCCGAGGGGACTTCGTGGGGAATTCAGTGATAACCCTAATCAACACCATCTCTGTCTACTAAAGCAACAACCAACGGTAAAAGGAGTAGGTTCCAAGGGGACTTCAGTGATATCCCCAATCAACAGTTCTAACATTCTGGCACACAACTGAGCAACAACCAACGGTAAAAGGAGTAGGTTCCAAGGGGACTTCAGTGATATCCCCAATCAACAGTTCTAACATTCTGGCACCAGTACACCTATACTATACTGCCGAAACCCGGGATTGAACCAGGGACCTTTAGATCTTCAGTCTAACGCTCTCCCAACTGAGCTATTTCGGCACAAAAGCACAAAAAGTGGGGCCCCTCAGGCAGAAAACAAAACATCTCGGAATAATGACAGACCTATCAGAAAACAGCAACTTTCCTAATACCATTAGGAGTCTGTTCTTGGGAAAACACAAAACTTCAACTGCGGCTGCAGAGAGAGACAGAAACAGCCCTTAGAGATGCTCTGAGGGAAATAAACCACTTGAGGAAACCAAGGTCCTTCCACAGCAGACAGAACCACTGCTGTAACATTCCTCAGTCAACTCCCTTTTGACAGTGTCTCCGTCTAGTAAAGTAACATCCAATGGTAAGAAGTATGGGTTCCGAGGGGACTTCGTGGGGAATTCAGTGATAACCCTAATCAACACCGTATCCGTCTAGTAAAGCAACAACCAACGGTACGAAGTATAGGTTCCAAGTGAACTTCAGTGATAACCCTAATCAACAGTTCTAACAATCTGGCCCCAGTACACCTATACAATATTGCCGAAACCCGGGATTGAATGAGGGACCTTTAGATCTTCAGTCTAACGCTCTCCCAACTGAGCTATTTCGGCACAAAAGCACAAAAAGTGGGGCCCCTCAGGCAGAAAACAAAACATCTCGGAATAATGACAGACCTATCAGAAAACAGCAACTTTCCTAATACCATTAGGAGTCTGTTCTTGGGAAAACACAAAACTTCAACTGCGGCTGCAGAGAGAGACAGAAACAGCCCTTAGAGATGCTCTGAGGGAAATAAACCACTTGAGGAAACCAAGGTCCTTCCACAGCAGACAGAACCACTGCTGTAACGTTCCTCAGTCAACTCCCTTTTGACAGTGTCTCCGTCTAGTAAAGTAACATCCAATGGTAAGAAGTATGGGTTCCGAGGGGACTTCGTGGGGAATTCAGTGATAACCCTAATCAACACCGTATCCGTCTAGTAAAGCAACAACCAACGGTACGAAGTATAGGTTCCAAGTGAACTTCAGTGATAACCCTAATCAACAGTTCTAACAATCTGGCCCCAGTACACCTATACAATATTGCCGAAACCCGGGATTGAATGAGGGACCTTTAGATCTTCAGTCTAACGCTCTCCCAACTGAGCTATTTCGGCACAAAAGCACAAAAAGTGGGGCCCCTCAGGCAGAAAACAAAACATCTCGGAATAATGACAGACCTATCAGAAAACAGCAACTTTCCTAATACCATTAGGAGTCTGTTCTTGGGAAAACACAAAACTTCAACTGCGGCTGCAGAGAGAGACAGAAACAGCCCTTAGAGATGCTCTGAGGGAAATAAACCACTTGAGGAAACCAAGGTCCTTCCACAGCAGACAGAACCACTGCTGTAACGTTCCTCAGTCAACTCCCTTTTGACAGTGTCTCCGTCTAGTAAAGTAACATCCAATGGTAAGAAGTATGGGTTCCGAGGGGACTTCGTGGGGAATTCAGTGATAACCCTAATCAACACCATCTCTGTCTACTAAAGCAACAACCAACGGTAAAAGGAGTAGGTTCCAAGGGGACTTCAGTGATATCCCCAATCAACAGTTCTAACATTCTGGCACACAACTGAGCAACAACCAACGGTAAAAGGAGTAGGTTCCAAGGGGACTTCAGTGATATCCCCAATCAACAGTTCTAACATTCTGGCACCAGTACACCTATACTATACTGCCGAAACCCGGGATTGAACCAGGGACCTTTAGATCTTCAGTCTAACGCTCTCCCAACTGAGCTATTTCGGCACAAAAGCACAAAAAGTGGGGCCCCTCAGGCAGAAAACAAAACATCTCGGAATAATGACAGACCTATCAGAAAACAGCAACTTTCCTAATACCATTAGGAGTCTGTTCTTGGGAAAACACAAAACTTCAACTGCGGCTGCAGAGAGAGACAGAAACAGCCCTTAGAGATGCTCTGAGGGAAATAAACCACTTGAGGAAACCAAGGTCCTTCCACAGCAGACAGAACCACTGCTGTAACATTCCTCAGTCAACTCCCTTTTGACAGTGTCTCCGTCTAGTAAAGTAACATCCAATGGTAAGAAGTATGGGTTCCGAGGGGACTTCGTGGGGAATTCAGTGATAACCCTAATCAACACCGTATCCGTCTAGTAAAGCAACAACCAACGGTACGAAGTATAGGTTCCAAGTGAACTTCAGTGATAACCCTAATCAACAGTTCTAACAATCTGGCCCCAGTACACCTATACTATACTGCCGAAACCCGGGATTGAACCAGGGACCTTTAGATCTTCAGTCTAACGCTCTCCCAACTGAGCTATTTCGGCACAAAAGCACAAAAAGTGGGGCCCCTCAGGCAGAAAACAAAACATCTCGGAATAATGACAGACCTATCAGAAAACAGCAACTTTCCTAATACCATTAGGAGTCTGTTCTTGGGAAAACACAAAACTTCAACTGCGGCTGCAGAGAGAGACAGAAACAGCCCTTAGAGATGCTCTGAGGGAAATAAACCACTTGAGGAAACCAAGGTCCTTCCACAGCAGACAGAACCACTGCTGTAACATTCCTCAGTCAACTCCCTTTTGACAGTGTCTCCGTCTAGTAAAGTAACATCCAATGGTAAGAAGTATGGGTTCCGAGGGGACTTCGTGGGGAATTCAGTGATAACCCTAATCAACACCGTATCCGTCTAGTAAAGCAACAACCAACGGTACGAAGTATAGGTTCCAAGTGAACTTCAGTGATAACCCTAATCAACAGTTCTAACAATCTGGCCCCAGTACACCTATACAATATTGCCGAAACCCGGGATTGAATGAGGGACCTTTAGATCTTCAGTCTAACGCTCTCCCAACTGAGCTATTTCGGCACAAAAGCACAAAAAGTGGGGCCCCTCAGGCAGAAAACAAAACATCTCGGAATAATGACAGACCTATCAGAAAACAGCAACTTTCCTAATACCATTAGGAGTCTGTTCTTGGGAAAACACAAAACTTCAACTGCGGCTGCAGAGAGAGACAGAAACAGCCCTTAGAGATGCTCTGAGGGAAATAAACCACTTGAGGAAACCAAGGTCCTTCCACAGCAGACAGAACCACTGCTGTAACGTTCCTCAGTCAACTCCCTTTTGACAGTGTCTCCGTCTAGTAAAGTAACATCCAATGGTAAGAAGTATGGGTTCCGAGGGGACTTCGTGGGGAATTCAGTGATAACCCTAATCAACACCGTATCCGTCTAGTAAAGCAACAACCAACGGTACGAAGTATAGGTTCCAAGTGAACTTCAGTGATAACCCTAATCAACAGTTCTAACAATCTGGCCCCAGTACACCTATACAATATTGCCAAAACCCGGGATTGAATGAGGGACCTTTAGATCTTCAGTCTAACGCTCTCCCAACTGAGCTATTTCGGCACAAAAGCACAAAAAGTGGGGCCCCTCAGGCAGAAAACAAAACATCTCGGAATAATGACAGACCTATCAGAAAACAGCAACTTTCCTAATACCATTAGGAGTCTGTTCTTGGGAAAACACAAAACTTCAACTGCGGCTGCAGAGAGAGACAGAAACAGCCCTTAGAGATGCTCTGAGGGAAATAAACCACTTGAGGAAACCAAGGTCCTTCCACAGCAGACAGAACCACTGCTGTAACGTTCCTCAGTCAACTCCCTTTTGACAGTGTCTCCGTCTAGTAAAGTAACATCCAATGGTAAGAAGTATGGGTTCCGAGGGGACTTCGTGGGGAATTCAGTGATAACCCTAATCAACACCGTATCCGTCTAGTAAAGCAACAACCAACGGTACGAAGTATAGATTCCAAGTGAACTTCAGTGATAACCCTAATCAACAGTTCTAACAATCTGGCCCCAGTACACCTATACAATATTGCCGAAACCCGGGATTGAATGAGGGACCTTTAGATCTTCAGTCTAACGCTCTCCCAACTGAGCTATTTCGGCACAAAAGCACAAAAAGTGGGGCCCCTCAGGCAGAAAACAAAACATCTCGGAATAATGACAGACCTATCAGAAAACAGCAACTTTCCTAATACCATTAGGAGTCTGTTCTTGGGAAAACACAAAACTTCAACTGCGGCTGCAGAGAGAGACAGAAACAGCCCTTAGAGATGCTCTGAGGGAAATAAACCACTTGAGGAAACCAAGGTCCTTCCACAGCAGACAGAACCACTGCTGTAACGTTCCTCAGTCAACTCCCTTTTGACAGTTGCTGTGTCTCAAACCGCCTACTTGCACACTTCACACACTTAGTTTTAAGTATAAAGTGTAGATAACGAAAAAGTCAGTGCACTGAAAGTACCCGGATGACCCCCTAAAAAAAGTCAAAAAGTTCAGTGTAGAACGATGGACACTACGCACACTAAACCTGCGCCATCTTGACTACAAAGCGGAAAGGGGAGGGACCAGGGACGTCGACCGGCAGCTGATTGGACGAACGCGTCACGTGCATATTAGCTCTCGCAGATTTTACATCCGAGCTTAATGGCGGCCAGATGGCGGCTCGTTTGGAATACGATCTCGAATTTTACGAAAATAGTTCACCGAAACGTGTTTCTGAAGACATTTTAAGCGAGAAATAGGCCATGCAGTTGCTGAATCTGTCTTCATTTCAGATCAACTAAGGTCAGTTTAGAAGATTTTCATCAGATTTTGAGAGGCGGCGAGCCGAGCCGACCGCTCGTCATTTCCGGTAAGTGCTTTATCATAAGTGTTCCGTTTGGGACAATACTAACCATCGACAGTGGGCACTACGGCAGTAAGTGGTCAGTGTACATTAGCAGTGTACTGACCGAAGTAGGCGGTTTGAGACACAGCCAGTGTCTCCGTCTAGTAAAGTAACATCCAATGGTAAGAAGTATGGGTTCCGAGGGGACTTCGTGGGGAATTCAGTGATAACCCTAATCAACACCGTATCCGTCTAGTAAAGCAACAACCAACGGTACGAAGTATAGGTTCCAAGTGAACTTCAGTGATAACCCTAATCAACAGTTCTAACAATCTGGCCCCAGTACACCTATACAATATTGCCGAAACCCGGGATTGAATGAGGGACCTTTAGATCTTCAGTCTAACGCTCTCCCAACTGAGCTATTTCGGCACAAAAGCACAAAAAGTGGGGCCCCTCAGGCAGAAAACAAAACATCTCGGAATAATGACAGACCTATCAGAAAACAGCAACTTTCCTAATACCATTAGGAGTCTGTTCTTGGGAAAACACAAAACTTCAACTGCGGCTGCAGAGAGAGACAGAAACAGCCCTTAGAGATGCTCTGAGGGAAATAAACCACTTGAGGAAACCAAGGTCCTTCCACAGCAGACAGAACCACTGCTGTAACGTTCCTCAGTCAACTCCCTTTTGACAGTGTCTCCGTCTAGTAAAGTAACATCCAATGGTAAGAAGTATGGGTTCCGAGGGGACTTCGTGGGGAATTCAGTGATAACCCTAATCAACACCGTATCCGTCTAGTAAAGCAACAACCAACGGTACGAAGTATAGGTTCCAAGTGAACTTCAGTGATAACCCTAATCAACAGTTCTAACAATCTGGCCACAAAAAGTGGGGCCCCTCAGGCAGAAAACAAAACATCTCGGAATAACGACAGACCTTTCAGAAAACAGCAACTTTCCTAATACCATTAGGAGTCTGTTCTTGGGAAAACACAAAACTTCAACTGCGGCTGCAGAGAGAGACAGAAACGGCCATTAGAGATGCTCTGAGGGAAATAAGCCACTTGAGGAAACCAAGGTCCTTCCACACCGGACAGAACCACTGCTGAAACGTTCCATAGTCAACTCCCTTTTCACAGTGTCTCCGTCTAATAAAGTAACATCCAATGGTAAGAAGTATGGGTTCCGAGGGGACTTCGTGGGGAATTCAGTGATAACCCTAATCAACACCATCTCTGTCTACTAAAGCAACAACCAACGGTAAAAGGAGTAGGTTCCAAGGGGACTTCAGTGATATCCCCAATCAACAGTTCTAACATTCTGGCACACAACTGAGCAACAACCAACGGTAAAAGGAGTAGGTTCCAAGGGGACTTCAGTGATATCCCCAATCAACAGTTCTAACATTCTGGCACCAGTACACCTATACTATACTGCCGAAACACGGGATTGAACCAGGGACCTTTAGATCTTCAGTCTAACGCTCTCCCAACTGAGCTATTTCGGCACAAAAGCACAAAAAGTGGGGCCCCTCAGGCAGAAAACAAAACATCTCGGAATAATGACAGACCTATCAGAAAACAGCAACTTTCCTAATACCATTAGGAGTCTGTTCTTGGGAAAACACAAAACTTCAACTGCGGCTGCAGAGAGAGACAGAAACAGCCCTTAGAGATGCTCTGAGGGAAATAAACCACTTGAGGAAACCAAGGTCCTTCCACAGCAGACAGAACCACTGCTGTAACGTTCCTCAGTCAACTCCCTTTTGACAGTGTCTCCGTCTAGTAAAGTAACATCCAATGGTAAGAAGTATGGGTTCCGAGGGGACTTCGTGGGGAATTCAGTGATAACCCTAATCAACACCGTATCCGTCTAGTAAAGCAACAACCAACGGTACGAAGTATAGGTTCCAAGTGAACTTCAGTGATAACCCTAATCAACAGTTCTAACAATCTGGCCCCAGTACACCTATACAATATTGCCGAAACCCGGGATTGAATGAGGGACCTTTAGATCTTCAGTCTAACGCTCTCCCAACTGAGCTATTTCGGCACAAAAGCACAAAAAGTGGGGCCCCTCAGGCAGAAAACAAAACATCTCGGAATAATGACAGACCTATCAGAAAACAGCAACTTTCCTAATACCATTAGGAGTCTGTTCTTGGGAAAACATAAAACTTCAACTGCGGCTGCAGAGAGAGACAGAAACAGCCCTTAGAGATGCTCTGAGGGAAATAAACCACTTGAGGAAACCAAGGTCCTTCCACACCGGACAGAACCACTGCTGAAACGTTCCATAGTCAACTCCCTTTTCACAGTGTCTCCGTCTAATAAAGTAACATCCAATGGTAAGAAGTATGGGTTCCGAGGGGACTTCGTGGGGAATTTAGTGATAACCCTAATCAACACCATCTCCGTCTAGTAACACAACAACCAACGGTAAAAGGTGTAGCTTCCAAGGGGACTTCAGTGATATCCCCAATCAACAGTTCTAACATTCTGGCACCAGTACACCTATACTATACTGCCGAAACACGGGATTGAACCAGGGACCTTTAGATCTTCAGTCTAACGCTCTCCCAACTGAGCTATTTCGGCACAAAAGCACAAAAAGTGGGGCCCCTCAGGCAGAAAACAAAACATCTCGGAATAACGACAGACCTTTCAGAAAACAGCAACTTTCCTAATACCATTAGGAGTCTGTTCTTGGGAAAACACAAAACTTCAACTGCGGCTGCAGAGAGAGACAGAAACAGGCCTTATAGATGCTCTGAGGGAAATAAACCACTTGAGGAAACCAAGGTCCTTCCACACCGGACAGAACCACTGCTGTAACGTTCCATAGTCAACTCCCTTTTGACAGTGTCTCCGTCTAGTAAAGTAACATCCAATGGTAAGAAGTATGGGTTCCGAGGGGACTTCGTGGGGAATTCAGTGATAACCCTAATCAACACCGTCTCCGTCTAGTAAAGCGACAACCAACGGTACGAAGTATAGGTTCCAAGTGAACTTCAGTGATAACCCTAATCAACAGTTCTAACAATCTGGCCCCAGTACACCTATACAATATTGCCGAAACCCGGGATTGAATGAGGGACCTTTAGATCTTCAGTCTAACGCTCTCCCAACTGAGCTATTTCGGCACAAAAGCACAAAAAGTGGGGCCCCTCAGGCAGAAAACAAAACATCTCGGAATAATGACAGACCTATCAGAAAACAGCAACTTTCCTAATACCATTAGGAGTCTGTTCTTGGGAAAACACAAAACTTCAACTGCGGCTGCAGAGAGAGACAGAAACAGCCCTTAGAGATGCTCTGAGGGAAATAAACCACTTGAGGAAACCAAGGTCCTTCCACAGCAGACAGAACCACTGCTGTAACGTTCCTCAGTCAACTCCCTTTTGACAGTGTCTCCGTCTAGTAAAGTAACATCCAATGGTAAGAAGTATGGGTTCCGAGGGGACTTCGTGGGGAATTTAGTGATAACCCTAATCAACACCATCTCCGTCTAGTAACGCAACAACCAACGGTAAAAGGTGTAGCTTCCAAGGGGACTTCAGTGATATCCCCAATCAACAGTTCTAACATTCTGGCACCAGTACACCTATACTATACTGCCGAAACCCAGGATTGAACCAGGGACCTTCAGATCTTCAGTCTAACGCTCTCTCAACTGAGCTATTTCGGCACAAAAGCACAGAAAGTGGGGCCACTCAGGCAGAAAACAAAACATTTAGGAATAACGACAGACCTTTCAGAAAACAGCAACTTTCCTAATACCATTAGGAGTCTGTTCTTGGGAAAACACAAAACTTCAACTGCGGCTGCAGAGAGAGACAGAAACGGCCATTAGAGATGCTCTGAGGGAAATAAACCACTTGAGGAAACCAAAGTCCTTCCACACCGGACAGAACCACTGCTGAAACGTTCCATAGTCAACTCCCTTTTCACAGTGTCTCCGTCTAATAAAGTAACATCCAATGGTAAGAAGTATGGGTTCCGAGGGGACTTCGTGGGGAATTCAGTGATAACCCTAATCAACACCATCTCTGTCTACTAAAGCAACAACCAACGGTAAAAGGTGTAGGTTCCAAGGGGACTTCAGTGATATCCCCAATCAACCGTTCTAACATTCTGGCACCAGTACACCTATACTATACTGCCGAAACCCAGGATTGAACCAGGGACCTTTAGATCTTCAGTCTAACGCTCTCCCAACTGAGCTATTTCGGCACAAAAGCACAAAAAGTGGGGCCCCTCAGGCAGAAAACAAAACATCTCGGAATAATGACAGACCTATCAGAAAACAGCAACTTTCCTAATACCATTAGGAGTCTGTTCTTGGGAAAACACAAAACTTCAACTGCGGCTGCAGAGAGAGACAGAAACAGCCCTTAGAGATGCTCTGAGGGAAATAAACCACTTGAGGAAACCAAGGTCCTTCCACAGCAGACAGAACCACTGCTGTAACGTTCCTCAGTCAACTCCCTTTTGACAGTGTCTCCGTCTAGTAAAGTAACATCCAATGGTAAGAAGTATGGGTTCCGAGGGGACTTCGTGGGGAATTTAGTGATAACCCTAATCAACACCATCTCCGTCTAGTAACGCAACAACCAACGGTAAAAGGTGTAGCTTCCAAGGGGACTTAAGGATATCCCCAATCAACAGTTCTAACATTCTGGCACCAGTACACCTATACTATACTGCCGAAACCCGGGATTGAACCAGGGACCTTTAAATCTTCAGTCTAACGCTCTCCCAACTGAGCTATTTCGGCCCAAAAGCACAAAAAGTGGGGCCCCTCAGGCAGAAAACAAAACATCTCGGAATAACGACAGACCTTTCAGAAAACAGCAACTTTCCTAATACCATTAGGAGTCTGTTCTTGGGAAAACACAAAACTTCAACTGCGGCTGCAGAGAGAGACAGAAACAGGCCTTATAGATGCTCTGAGGGAAATAAACCACTTGAGGAAACCAAGGTCCTTCCACACCGGACAGAACCACTGCTGTAACGTTCCATAGTCAACTCCCTTTTGACAGTGTCTCCGTCTAGTAAAGTAACATCCAATGGTAAGAAGTATGGGTTCCGAGGGGACTTCGTGGGGAATTCAGTGATAACCCTAATCAACACCGTCTCCGTCTAGTAAAGCGACAACCAACGGTACGAAGTATAGGTTCCAAGTGAACTTCAGTGATAACCCTAATCAACAGTTCTAACAATCTGGCCCCAGTACACCTATACAATATTGCCGAAACCCGGGATTGAATGAGGGACCTTTAGATCTTCAGTCTAACGCTCTCCCAACTGAGCTATTTCGGCACAAAAGCACAAAAAGTGGGGCCCCTCAGGCAGAAAACAAAACATCTCGGAATAATGACAGACCTATCAGAAAACAGCAACTTTCCTAATACCATTAGGAGTCTGTTCTTGGGAAAACACAAAACTTCAACTGCGGCTGCAGAGAGAGACAGAAACAGCCCTTAGAGATGCTCTGAGGGAAATAAACCACTTGAGGAAACCAAGGTCCTTCCACAGCAGACAGAACCACTGCTGTAACGTTCCTCAGTCAACTCCCTTTTGACAGTGTCTCCGTCTAGTAAAGTAACATCCAATGGTAAGAAGTATGGGTTCCGAGGGGACTTCGTGGGGAATTCAGTGATAACCCTAATCAACACCGTATCCGTCTAGTAAAGCAACAACCAACGGTACGAAGTATAGGTTCCAAGTGAACTTCAGTGATAACCCTAATCAACAGTTCTAACAATCTGGCCCCAGTACACCTATACAATATTGCCGAAACCCGGGATTGAATGAGGGACCTTTAGATCTTCAGTCTAACGCTCTCCCAACTGAGCTATTTCGGCACAAAAGCACAAAAAGTGGGGCCCCTCAGGCAGAAAACAAAACATCTCGGAATAATGACAGACCTATCAGAAAACAGCAACTTTCCTAATACCATTAGGAGTCTGTTCTTGGGAAAACATAAAACTTCAACTGCGGCTGCAGAGAGAGACAGAAACAGCCCTTAGAGATGCTCTGAGGGAAATAAACCACTTGAGGAAACCAAGGTCCTTCCACACCGGACAGAACCACTGCTGAAACGTTCCATAGTCAACTCCCTTTTCACAGTGTCTCCGTCTAATAAAGTAACATCCAATGGTAAGAAGTATGGGTTCCGAGGGGACTTCGTGGGGAATTTAGTGATAACCCTAATCAACACCATCTCCGTCTAGTAACACAACAACCAACGGTAAAAGGTGTAGCTTCCAAGGGGACTTCAGTGATATCCCCAATCAACAGTTCTAACATTCTGGCACCAGTACACCTATACTATACTGCCGAAACACGGGATTGAACCAGGGACCTTTAGATCTTCAGTCTAACGCTCTCCCAACTGAGCTATTTCGGCACAAAAGCACAAAAAGTGGGGCCCCTCAGGCAGAAAACAAAACATCTCGGAATAACGACAGACCTTTCAGAAAACAGCAACTTTCCTAATACCATTAGGAGTCTGTTCTTGGGAAAACACAAAACTTCAACTGCGGCTGCAGAGAGAGACAGAAACAGGCCTTATAGATGCTCTGAGGGAAATAAACCACTTGAGGAAACCAAGGTCCTTCCACACCGGACAGAACCACTGCTGTAACGTTCCATAGTCAACTCCCTTTTGACAGTGTCTCCGTCTAGTAAAGTAACATCCAATGGTAAGAAGTATGGGTTCCGAGGGGACTTCGTGGGGAATTCAGTGATAACCCTAATCAACACCGTCTCCGTCTAGTAAAGCGACAACCAACGGTACGAAGTATAGGTTCCAAGTGAACTTCAGTGATAACCCTAATCAACAGTTCTAACAATCTGGCCCCAGTACACCTATACAATATTGCCGAAACCCGGGATTGAATGAGGGACCTTTAGATCTTCAGTCTAACGCTCTCCCAACTGAGCTATTTCGGCACAAAAGCACAAAAAGTGGGGCCCCTCAGGCAGAAAACAAAACATCTCGGAATAATGACAGACCTATCAGAAAACAGCAACTTTCCTAATACCATTAGGAGTCTGTTCTTGGGAAAACACAAAACTTCAACTGCGGCTGCAGAGAGAGACAGAAACAGCCCTTAGAGATGCTCTGAGGGAAATAAACCACTTGAGGAAACCAAGG